>JAXLNS010000002.1:302998133-303015633 GCA_037215915.1 Pantherophis vulpinus
GAAAAGCCCCCCTTGAAGCCCCCTTTTTAGTCACAGACTCAGCTTCCCCTGCAGCCAAATCCCTTCCGTCTTCCTTCCTGGGGAGGCTCCGGATTTGTGAGGCGGAGAGTCCAAAAACTCCCACAAACCTTAAATCTGAATTTTGGGTCCTAAGAAACACATCCTACATCCCTGAAGCAGGGATTGTTTAATTCTCTGTCACATTCCTTGCAAATTGCCTAGATTTGTTTTTGTAATTTACATTCTCTGTGTAATAATATATTTTATTTATTTCTCTCAATTGATAAGAGAATCACAGGCCAAGCATTGTGGAAATCAAGGATTTCAGCTGCACTTTTTGCAATTCGGCCTTTCCAGGGAAATTTCACCCCTTTGATGGAAAAATGTTTCAAGCATCCCCACTTAAGAATTGCCTAAATCTCAGGTTCCCATTGGGAGCCCAGGAGACTCTCGAAACATAATCTCTTGCCACAGAATTAAATAAGATATTTCTTCCATAAGAGAAAAAAACAGCCCATCCTAAGAGAGAAAGATTTTTTAGAGGGAGATCCTTTTGCTCCTTCCCTAAATTATTGAACATTTCAGGAGAACCGACAGAGATTTTATTCTCCAGATATTTAATTTGGAGGCAAAAGTCATTTTCACTCCTAAATTCTTCCCAGCAAAGCTAGGAGGAGGATCACATCCCTGGAATAGGATATTATAATTTAGAATAGAATAGAATAAATTCTTTTTTGGCCAAGTGTGATTGGACACACAGGGAATTTGTCTTGGTGCATATAATTTAGTAAATAAATAAATGATATTCTCTCCAATTTGAGAGATGGTTTGAAATATTTTTACCACCAAAGAGGATGTTTCCCTGGAGATAATAATCCCCTGATTGATAATATTCAAGATTTAATTATTTCTTACTATCAATTCAACATTCTTGTTGTCTGGCACATTTGAAATAATTCTCATTCCAGCAATATTTAACATGGAAATTTCCTCACTTCTACTAATTTGGCTAATGATTTTTGATGACCCTGAAAGTGGCTCCAAAATCCCCTCCCAATTGTGTGGGTGTTGTGAGTGTGTCTCTTTTGTGGGCCCCCCGCGGGGCCTCTGTCCCCCTCCCTCCTTTTGTGGGTCTCAGGGGGGATTTTCCCTTCAGGGAAAGGAGATTCCTCAGCTTCAGATAGTTGGTTCAGCTCCAGTTGAGGAGACCTGAAATCATCGGATGTTTCTTGAGTCTCTTTGGGGGAATTTTCTCTTTATTTATTTTTTTTTACTTCTGAGCTGACTTTTCTCTCCGGAGAGATCCGGGCGTCTCCTTCCCCCGAGAGGCCAAAGCTTTTCTCTGGCCACCAAGAAAGGCTCTCAACCTTCCCTCAACTCTCCCCAGAATCAATTCAGCCTCCATTTCTCTGCGAAAATCATATCTTCCATTCTGGGCCCTGTTGTGTCTCTCATGTGGCTCCTTCTCCTCCTTCCCTCCAGCCAAGCCCTCCGTCTCCATCTCCCCCACCAAGATGGAGCCCTCTTCCCCTAACACCATCCTCCTCTGCATCGCGACCGGCTTTTACCCCGTGGAGATCGAGGTCCAGTGGCTGAAGAACGGGCGGCCGGAGGAGGAGGGCGTGGCCTTCGGGGAGGAGCTCCAGAACGGAGACTGGACCTACCAGCTCCAGGTGATGCTGGAGACCCAGCCCCAACGGGGGGACGTCTACACTTGCAAGGTGGGGCATGCCAGCCTGGAGGCCCCCATCACTGTCCAGTGGGGTAAGTCCCTCCACTCCCTCCCCTCCTGATCTGGGGACCTCATCCTGCCTTCAGAAGGGGGAGAGACCCTCCCTGTGGGGGGAGCCGGACTGGAGCCTCCTGGGGGAAGGTGGGCCTGATCCTCCTGCTCAGGTGAGGCTCCTTCTCCTTCCCCAGAGCCCCGTTCCTCCAGCTCTGCCAGGAGCAAACTCTGGACGGGGATCATGGGGGCCGTGATAGGAGTGGCCTTCCTGGCTGTGGGGCTCTTCTCCTACCTGAAGAGCAAGAAAGGTGAGTCTGGGGGGCTGGAGGGGAGGTGGTGGGGAGGGGACCCTCTAGGGGAGGCCTCTCCTCAAGCTTAGCAGGTGGCCAAGAGGGGCCCCTTGAGGAATATTTGTGGGAACTTCTGTTCTTGGAGGGGCTATAAGTGAAGACAATGCAACCTATTATGGGCTATCAATGGGGAGGGGTCCCCCTGAGTCCTCCAGCCCATGAAGGGTTCTGATTGGGTCTTTTTCTCCTTCCAGCAACTCCCATCCAACCTCCTGCAGGTGAGTTTCTCCTCTTCCTTCCTCATCTCATCCTCTCCTAAGAGTTATAGGTGGTTTTTAAAATTCTTTAATTGCTCCATTTAAAGAAAAAACATGCCTGAACAAAATCTCCTTGCTGTGCACATTTTTGAGACTTTGGACAGTTTTTCCTTACAGAGACCTGAAAAAATATTGCAATGAAAAGCAAAAGCAGACACAAACGCTAAAATCTCACCCAGAATTTTTGAGACATTTCCAAAGGGAGATGAAATGGGGAGGAATCCCTGGTCCTTCCCAGCCTTTTCCTCCCTGAAATGGGCGGATTCTCCCTCTATCCGTCCCTGCCTGTCAACCGTCTGGGCCTGCCTTGGGGGTGGGGGCTGAAAGGGAAGAAAAATATGTTATTGACAATAAAAGTGTCTCTTTATCTTCTAATTTTCTTCCCCATCTCTTTTTCTACAGCACTCATGAATTAATCCTGCTCTCTGATGCAACAGGATATTTTTTCTTTAGTGGCCGATGACTCTTTGTCCTGTTTGCAGCCTCTGAGAAACGGAGGCTGAAGGTTGGGAGAGGAGGAGAATGGCAGCCTGGACCTTCTCCTGCTGAGACCCCCCCCCCAGCTTCCTTTCAGGGCCGCTCTTTCTTGGGAGGGAGGGGTGGAGACCATCTAGACCAGCCAGCCTCAAACTACGGCCCGCCAATGCAAAGTATCCGGCCCGCGGAGTGGTGTGATTAAGCCCCGCCCCTCACCCTGGGCCTTCTCTTCCGGGGAGCCAACTGGGAGGCCAGCGGAGGGGAGATCTTGCCGGTGCAGCCTTGAAAAGCAGCTCTGGGCTTGTAAAGTCCTGCTTTCAATTAAAAGTCTTTGAAAACAATTTAAACAGGAGCTTAGGAAGGAGAAAGGCAAAAAAATGGACTGTTAAATTGGCCACACCCACCCAATCACATGACCACCTAGCCACGCCCAGGGAGCAGTTCGGCCCCCCCAACAGTCTGAGGGACTCTGAATTGGCCCCCTGTTTAAAAAGTTTGAGGACCCTGATCTAGACTGTCCCCAGGGACGTTGGGCCCACCTGTCCCCCCATCTCTCCTGGCTTTGAACCCACAGCAGCTTCATCTACATTATTCTTCCTCTGAATCACTTCCCTTCCCTTCGCTTTGCTATAAAAGAATAAACTTCAGATGTACGAAAACCCTGGAATCCTCCCTTCCTTCCTCTTCCTCCTCCTCCTCTTTCCTGCCGCCACAGGAGGATCCTGCCTCCGCTTCCTCTGGATCCAAAGGCCGAACTGGTTTGGGAGGAGCGTGGGCAGATCCTGGGAGGGGGAGTGGTGGGACCCTCCTCCTGCTTGGAGGCCCCCTTGCTCTGTTTCCCCTCAAGCCCCCTTTGGAGGACCAGAATGTGAGCAGGCACAATCCTTCCCAAGCACTTGTGGGGAGCCCTTTGGGGGGGCATCTCAGACTCCCCCTACATTCACCCAGCCATTTGAGCCATTTGTCTCCTTCACAACCAGAGGGTCCTCCTCCGTTTTGGCACCCAACGCCTCCTTCCCTCCCTCCCTCCCTCTTTGGGGCTCAGATTCTAATGGTATATAGAGTCTCCTCTGTTCATCTGGGGTCTTGGGGCACCACAGGAAGACTCGGCCGCTGTGTGATGGGAGGAATTGTCCCAAAGACGGAGAAGAGTTGGGCTCCTGTGGGCAATGCCTCCCCTTGCAAGGCCGCGTGGGAGAACCTGGAGGAGGCTCAACCCCAAAGGTCCCAATGGCAGAAGAACAATCTGGAACCACCTGAGGTAAATCTCCCACAGGCCACGGAAGAAAAAGGCGGGAAAAGGGGGAAACGCCTCATTTCCACCCAGAGCAGCCAATCGGAGCGCAGATCGCCTCAGGCAGGAGCCCCCCCAGGCTCTCAAGGACAATGGAGAGTTCGGCACCATCGTTCCCTTTCCTCCTCCAGCTTTTGGACTGGAGAGCTTCACATCTGAAGGCTTCAAAAGAAACAGATGTAATAGAAGGGGATATATATATATATAAAAAAGAACCACACCGCCATAGAAACACAAAAGAAGAAAGACAAAAACCTCCTTCAAGGCATTTGGGTTGACATGAAAGGGGGGAAAAGAGGGATGGGGGAATATTCTGAGCCCCGCAACCAACCAGAAGAAAGAGATGGAAGTTTCTGTGAATTAGCCAAGGCCCGTAGGAAGCTCCCCCCAAGAGTCCTGGGGGGCTTAGACTTCCCTGGCCTCACCTGGGAGGCAGGTTCTGCGCCTGGTGGAAGAGGAAAGAGGCTCCTGGGAAATCCAGCAGACCAGAGGCCGCCTTGAAAGCAGCCCCCCCTCCTTTCCCCCCATACGGGGCCTTTGCCACCAGGGGACCCTGGACGGGGCCTTCTCCAACCCCCAGGGAGCCTTGAAGGCTGCCCCTCCCCCTCCTCCTCCTGGCTCCTCCGATCCTCTCTCTGGGATGCTCCCGTCAGCAGAGAAGCCTTTAAGGTTCATCAGAGAGGACCCAGGAGAGAACTAGGGAGACTGAGGCCAGCAGAAGCCGTGGAGGCTCTACGGGGAGATTCCTTCAAGGGCAGAAATTGCAACGTATTTAAAGAGGTTGCAATGAATGGACAACACACTGATGTGAACAAATAAGCTTCTATTGTCTGCTTACATTCAAAATATAAGGGTTAGGGTCTATCTAGCTATGTATCTGAAATTTATATAGCCACCCATCTCACACGTGTCACATACAACAAAGCTAAAAACAGGTAATTTACATGAAAGGATTAAAAAAAACATTCAAAGCAATAAAAAATATTTTAAAAAGGAATATTAGGTGAAGAGCCCCTTTTTTCAGCACCATTGTAACTTCTAACGGTCATTCAATGAACCATCATAAGTCAAGGACTCCTTTTTTCAATGGGCTTTAACTTATTGAATAGGTCTCATTTAATATGAGACCTATGAAACTCATAAGTCTCATATTAAGACCTTGTGGCGATAAAAGCGGCAAAATATAAGTATTTTTCCGCTCTTATTGCGTCATCAGATAACCGTCCGGCCGCCCTGTTTAGGGTGACCCGCTCCCTGCTCCTTCAGGAAGCGCGGGAGGACCCCTTGGAGGGTAGAGCCGAGGATTTTGTTCAATATCTGTATGATAAAATCGCTCAGATTCAGGAACATCTGGACTCTGACGGGGTAGATTCAGGGGGGAGGATGGAGGCAGGTCTTGAGAATATTATTCGGGAAGAGTTTGATGCTGTGACTCCCGAAGACATGGACAGGATACTGAGTAGACTGAATGCTGCCACATGTTTATTGGACCCGTGTCCCTCCTGGTTGGTGCTGACCTCTCGGGAGGTTACACGAGGCTGGCTCCAGGGGATTATAAATGCTTCTCTGAGTGAGGGTGTCTTTCCCGCTGCCTTGAAAGAGGCGGTGGTGAGACCTCTCCTCAAGAAGCCTTCCCTGGACCCGGCAGTGTTGGCAAATTACTGTCCAGTCTCCAACCTTCGCTTTGTTGCGAAGGTTGTTGAGAGTGTGGTAGCACGACAGTTCCCTCAGTACCTGGATGAATCGGCTTATTTGGATCCATTCCAGTTGGGCTTCAGGCCTGGGTACAGCACAGAAACGGCATTGGTCGCATTGGTTGATGATCTCTGGAGGGCTCGGGACAGGGGTTGCTCCTCTGTCCTGGTCCTATTAGACCTCTCAGCGGCTTTTGATACCATCGACCATGGTATCATGCTGCACCAGCTGGAAGAGCTAGGGGTGGGAGGCACCGTGTTGCAGTGGTTCTCTTCCTTCCTCTCCGACCGGTCGCAGTCAGTGTTGGCAGGGGGGCAGAGGCCGACCCCAAGGCCCCTCGTATGTGGGGTGCCACAAGGGTCAGTCCTCTTGCCCCTTCTGTTCAAATTTATGTGAAGCCGCTGGGTGAGATCATCTGTGGTTTCGGGGTGAAGCACCACCAGTACGCTGATGACACCCAGCTGTACATCTCCACCCCGGACCACCCCAATGATGTCCTTGAAGTGATGTCCCAGTGCCTAGAGGCTGTATGGATCTGGATGGGGAGGAACAGACTCAGGCTCAACCCATCCAAGACCGAGTGGCTGTGGTTTCCGACATCCTGATATAGTCAGTTAGTGCCATCACTGACTATTGGGGCGAGTCATTGGCTCTCACGGAGAGGGCTCGCAACTTGGGGGTCCTCCTGAACTCACAGCTATCTTTAGAAGAGCACTTGACGGCTGTGGCCAGGAGGGCGTTTTATCAGGTTCGCCTGATTCGCCAGTTGCATCCCTTTCTGGATCGGGACTCATTAAATACGGTCACTCATGCCCTCGTCACTTCCCGCCTGGACTACTGCAATGCTCTCTACATGGGGTTCCCCTTGAAGAGCACCTGGAGGCTCCAGCTGGTCCAGAATGCGGCTGCGCAGGTGGTTATCGGAGCAACGGGGTGCTCCCATGTGACCCCCCTCCTGCGCGAGGTGCACTGGCTCCTGGGGGTCTTCCGGGTGCACTTCAAGGTTTTGGTTACCACCTTTACAACGCACCATGGCTTAGGACCGGGGTATCTACGAGACCGCCTTCTGCCACCAGTAGCCTCTCACCGACCAGTACGCTCCCGTAGAGAGGAGCTCCTCAGGGTGCCGTCGGCCAAACAATGTTGATTGGCGGCCCCCAGGGGGAGAGCCTTCTCTGTGTGGGCACCTGCCATCTGGAACGAGCTCCCCCCGGAGATACGGAGGATCCCACATCTGCACGCTTTCCGCCGTGCCATCAAAACATTTCTTTTTCAGCAGGCCAGCTGGCCTAACCTCTCTTTTAAACTTTTTAAATAACTTTTAAAAATTTTAAATTTTAAATTTGTCTGATAAATTTGGGGTGTTTTAAATTTTGTTTTCGGGCCAATTATTTAATTGTATTTTAATGGTTTTTTAACATTTGTATTATATGTATTTTATTTGGCTGTTCACCGCCCTGAGTCCTTCGGGAGTAGGGCGGAATACAAATTCTAATAATAATAATAATAATAATAATAATAATAATAATAATAATAATAATAATAATAACAACAACAACAACAACAACAACAACAACAACAACAACAATAATAATAACTGATGGACAAAGGACTAGAGAACTATCCTCAGGTTGTGGGGAAGGCCCCCTTCAGCCACTTCAGAGGACCTTGTGGCTGCCCCACATGGAGACCCAGCCATGGGGCGGAGGAAGGCAGCCCCCAAGTTGCCCTGATGAAGAATCGAAGTTTGTTGCCTGCTGGATCCTGGCCAGTTTCTCAGTTTTGCTTCGGAGGAGCCCAGAGCTTCAGGCTTCAGGCTGGCTGCGTGGGGAAGCGAAACCCAAGAGCCTCTGCAGCTGTTGGATGTGGGAGAAAGAAGGGCTGCTCTGGGGGGGGGAGGGGCGTGGGGGGGTGTCAGGAAGAACTCAATCAAAGTCTTGTGGGGGAGGGGAAACGTGAAAAGAGCCTAGAAGTTCTGCTTTGATCAGGAGAGCGATGGGATCCCACCAGAGTCTGCCTGGATCTGGGGCCAATTTTGTGTGACTGGCTGTGTCCAAACACACAATTGTGGGGCAGGTTCGGACTCTGCCGCCTCCTTCAGCTGCAGGAGGGGACCCAGTTCTGGCCTGCTGAGGCTGGTGCTGCTCCCCCCCCCACATCCCAGGAAAGGATCCAGGCTGCCTCAGGATAGGTGCCCTGTGGGATGTCTGCCTGCTGCAGCTGGGAGGGGGTGGGGGCTCTGATCTGGCATCACCAACCATTAGCTGATATTTTATCCTCAGCCCTCAACAGCTGGCAGCTGCCCAGCCTCCAATGACTTCACGTAGCTGAGAGAGATCAGCCTGGTTAGCCTGAGGATGGGAGACCACCAGGAAGCCTCTGGGCTATTGTATAGGCTGAAACTCCTCCAAGACAAGGAAGGTGAAGCTTCAGGCCCTCCTCGAACTCGCCTCCCTCATAAGATTCACTTCCCATTCCTCTCTCAGCTTTGCCTGATCTCCCTGGAACTCTCCTCCCCCTCCCCCCTTTCCCAGTTCCTGGAAGAGGAACCCAATGCTCCTTGTCCAGAGAGGGGGGAGAAGGTGAGAGTGGAGCCAAATGCAGAAATCCTAAAGGGGAGCAACAAGGGGGTCTCCCCTTCCTTGCCCCTTGCCTCCACCTCTAACCTCAGTAGTGTAATGTATATAGTTTTGGCGGGAAAGTTTGAATGTTAATTGCTCTATTCTGATTGGCTAACTGCCAGGACTGTAAGGTATATAAAGGGAACTGTTTCCGTGGGTCAGTTGCTGGATTCACACCATGAAGTAAAGAGCTGTTGTTACTCACGACCTGGCTTCTGTGTCCTCATTCACCCCACATAACATTGGCGACGAAGGTGGGATTTTGAGGCAAGAAGCTACGGAATGAGCTGAGGCCACGAAGCAACAGAGAGAGCTGAAGTCTAGAATCCAACCAGGCGGACGAGCAGAGCACCCAGAGAGAAATGAACGCGATGTCTGCTTACATGCCGCCAGCGCCTTTCGACCCTGCCAGAGAGAAATGGGGGTCCTACATGGTGTGATTCGAGTGTTCTCTGGAGGGTAGCGACCTACAGGGTCTCTCAGACAACCGAAAAAGAGCTTTATTCTTGAGCCATTGCGGACCTGAAGTGTTTGATATGGCAGAGTTACTATCTGAAACGACCCCGGTTCAGGCTATCTCGTGGCAAGCTCTACAGGCTGTGCTGAAGGCACACTACGCTCCAGCACCCTCCAAATTTGTGCAGAGGTACGAGTTTCGCCAGCGGTTGCAGTGAGAGGGAGAACCGATCAACGCGTACATGGCTGCCCTGCGCAAGGCTGCGACGCATTGTGAGTACCACGACCTTGATGACGCACTCCTAGAGCAACTAATCTGTGGCGTTAGAGATATTCGCCTACAGAGAAAACTGCTCGCCTGGGCAAATCTAATGCTCCACATTGCGCTTGACGAGGCAAGGGCTCACAAATCCTCTACAAAGGCTGCAGAGACCTTACAGTGACCAGCACAAGCGGGGACAACGCAACGGTCGGCCCCGGTACATTGCGAGACGGCCCAAACCGAAAGCGAGGAGGAGTCTGACGAGGACATCTTCCAGACCGAGAAATATCGGCGGGACCAGAGAGAGCATCGAGAAGCCTGCGTGAGCTGTGAAAAGTCCCACCATCGCCAGACCTGCAAGTTCTGGGATGCCGTTTGCAGGCGTTGCGACAGGAAGGGTCACCTGGCAAGGGTCTGCAGAACTACTCAACCAGTCAGCACAAGCCACGAGGCGGCTCCAGCCAACCAGAGCCAGCATCGCAGAAAAGGACCAACAAGCACGGCAACTACAGAAAGGGCGCGAAATTCGAGAGCTACGAGACCTGCACCATCAGCATTGGCCAGGCAAGCACAACTCCAGAGAAGAAGGTATATACAATGGTGGAGATTGAAGGAAGCGAGTGGAAGATGGAGATCGACACCGGCTCGCCTCTAACCATCATGTCCTGGCTCAAACTAAAGAAAGCTGTGCCTAGCGTAAAGAAGCATCAGCTACAACACCAGAGGCTTAGACTACGCGATTACCAGGGCAACCGGATCCCAGTGGAAGGAATCGGCGTGTTCCAGGTTGAATATGGGGAATACCAGAAGAAACTACCCCTCACCATTGTCAGCAGAAACCTCCCAAGCCTCCTGGGGATGGACTGGTTTAAAGCCCTGGGCATGGAGTTCACCGGAGTCCACAACATAAGCAGCACCCTGAAGGACGACCTGATGCAGGAGTTCCAGGACGTGTTTGACGAACACCTCGGCCCCAATATTGCCCCGATCCGTTTAAAGCCTAGGAGGGTACCGTTCGCCATAAAGCCAAAGATAGACATTGAGCTAGACAAACTCATCAAGCAAGGGGTGCTGGTTCCCGTCGACCACGCACAATGGGAGACCCCAATTGTGACCCCAGTTAAGCCTGACAGGTCAGTGCGTATTTGCGCTGATTATAAATGCACAATTAATAAGGCTCTCCAGCAGAGCGCTTACCCAGTACTGCATTGTACACCATTTGCTGCATTCTCTAGGCCCTGGCAAGATTTTCGCAAAACTCGATCTTGCGCAAGCGTACCAGCAGCTGCCGGTAGATGGTGCTACCACAGAGGCACAGACTATCATAACGCATAGAGGTGCCTTTAAGTGTACTAGGCTCCAATTCGGGGTCAGCATAGTTCCTGGACTATTTCAGAGCACAATGGAGCGACTGCTGCAGGGGTTGCCAGGGGTTGTACCCAACCTCGATGATATACTCATCACCGCAGCAAACGAGCAACAATTGGGAGACAGATTGAGGGAAGTGCTAACGAAATTCAGGACCGCTGGCTTCAGAGTTAAACATAACAAATGCATGATAGCAGTCCCATCTGTGGAATTCCTGGGGTACCGGGAATTTACTCCACTGAGAGTAAAATCAGAGTGATTCGGGAGGCACCCACCCCAAAAAACAAGGCGGAACTACAGGCATTTTGGGGCCTTTTGAACTTCTACACCATCTTCCTGAGGGACAAGGCAACAGTAGCAGAACCCCTACACAAGCTGTTGGCAAAGAATGCACCATGGGTCTGGGGGAAAGCCAAGTCAGCTGCATTCGCCGCCGTAAAGAAACTTCTATCCACAGAAAATTTCCTTATTCAATATAACGCCACGCTTCCCCTTGTGTTAGTCTGCGATGCGTCCCCTTTTGGAGTTGGGGCCATTTTGAGCCACAGACTACCGAATGGACTAGAGGCGCCCATTGCTTATTATTCCCGCACCCTTTCCAGCGCTGAGCGGAACTACAGCCAGCTGGACAGAGAGGCTTTGGCAGCCGTCTCGGGAGTAAAAAAGTTCCTCGCATATTTGTTTGGCCGGTACTTCGACCTCATCACAGATCATCGGCTGCTTTTGCGCCTCCAGGCAGGGGACCGATCCACACCTGTTGCCTTGTCTCCCCGGATGACACGCTGGGCAATTGTTGCATCATGGGCATCCGGGGATTGTAAGAATGAAGGGGCTAGCTAGGAGCTATGTTTGGTGGCTACAAATGGACAATGACATCACCAAGTGGGTGGGGAAGTGTCAACCCTGCTAAGAGTCCAGGCCAGATCCCCCCACAGCACCAGTCAGGAATGGGAGCGTCCCCAGGTTCCCTGGTCAAGAATACATATAGATTTCTCTGGTCCCTTTCACAGCCAAACCTTCCTGGTCATCGCTGACGCTTACTCGAAATGGCTCGAGATCAGGTTGATGAAATCCAGTACCACAGACGCAGTAATCAGGGTACTCAGGAAGTTATTTGCCACCCATGGGTTACTGGACATGCTCATGTCAGACAATGGGCCTCAATTCACCACCACACAGTTCGAGGGATACCTGGCAGAGCTAGGAATCAGGCACACAATGTCTTCTCCTTTTCATCCGGCTAGTAATGGTCTGGCTGAGAGATTTGTGAGAACGGCTAAGGAAGCACTCTCACGATTAGGCTCTGGGGACTGGTAAACTAGAATAGACAAATTCATTGCGGCCCAACATTCCACACCATGCACCACCACCAGCCACAGCCCGGCCGAGCTACTAATGGGTCAGAAACTCAGATGCATGCTAGACAGGTTGTACCCGAACTGTTCCCTGGACAGTTTCAAGGGATCTGAGAAAAGACTGAGGGAATTTCAGATAGGGACATCAGTGTATGCTAGGAACTATGCAGATGGGCCCCTATGGGTAACAGGGACAATTATGGATACAACCGGCCCCAAGTCGTACACGATAGACATGGGAGATGGAAGAATCTGGTGAAGGCACATAGACCAACTAAGGAAAAGGGTAGTCGCCGAACCAGAAAGCATTCCTGACGATCCAGGCCCTAACTCCCAATCACTTTTCACAGCTAGCTCAAGCCCGAGACAAGTGGAGGGCTTATGTGAAGACTGCAGTATCCAGAGTTGCCCGCTCGTGGAATCTGGGCCAGCCGAAGAAGTCAACGCCCCCAGTGAAATCCAGGAGGTTCCATTGGCGGAGCAGGGAGAAACAAAAGGTCCCTCCGACCCGCTCGACGCCACGCTTCATACTGAACTGCACAGGTCAACCAGGGTCCGGACACGGCCAAGTCACCTGTGTGATTTCATATGCAGATGTACACCCCAAGTGCCTTCTGGGAAGGGAGGGGTGTAATGTATATAGTTCTGGCAGGAAAGTTTGAATGTTAATTGCTCTATTCTGATTGGCTAACTGCCAGGACTGTAAGGCATATAAAGGGAGCTGTTTCCCTGGGTCAGTTGCTGGATTCACACCATGAAGTAAAGAGCTGTTGTTACTCATGATCTGGCTTCTGTGTCCTCATTCACCCCGCATAACAAGTAGTCTTTTAGATTCCCACCTTAAGGAGGCTCGGGGCACAAGGGAGGAAATTGGGGGTCTTCAAGTCCCCTTGCCTGCCTCCCCGAGGGCCGCCTCCCCCTTTCCTGCCGGTTTTTGGTGCCTGAGGAAGCCCGACCCACAGTCCTGCACTGGGGGAGAAAATGTTGCCCACGCAGAGCAGGACGGAGAACTGGGGGTGGGAGGGGAAGAGGGAGGGGGAGGGAGAGGGAAATGCGAGAGAGGAATAAAGAACAGCAAGGGGGGAGGGAACGAGGGGGAGGGTGAAAAGCGAAAAGGAGGGAGAGCGAGAGAAGAGAGCGAGGGGGAAAAATGGTTGGGGAGCGAGGAGGGAGGAGCGAAGGGGAGGGAGGAAGAGTGAGTGGGAGGGAGGGGCTGTGTGTGTGTAGGTGCCCAAGGGCTCCCCAGTCCTGCCTGCTCAGGTCACCCAAGATCTCGCTGGCCTCCCCTTCTCTCATCCACTGCAGCCCCACTCCAGCCGGAGCCAGGGCGGGTGGGGGGGAGGGCAAAGGGAAGTTTGTACTCTGCTGCAGGGCTGACCTGAATCCCCCCCTTGAGCTGCAGCCCCCCAAGACTGAAGGCCCCCCGCACCGTCTCCGCTTCTCTCTCTGCGCTGAACTCGCTTCTCTTGCGGTGAAGTCAAGGGAGGCTCTGCCGGAGACCGATGACGCTGCAGAAGGGAGGGTTCTGATTGGTCCTTCCGCTTTCCTGGCCACCCCCAATTCCGAAGTTCCAGGAAAACGCCCCTCTCTCCCATTCAGACCCTCCGATTCCGCCTCTGGGGCTGGGAGCCTCCGCGTCTTTCTCCCTCTCCCTTTGGGGCGCTTGTGGGGAGCCTCCATGGCTTTTCCTGGGGTCCCCCTGATGCTGCTGGTGGGGGCGCTGGCCCGGATCCCCGGAAGCGAAGGCGGGAAGGAGACCCCCGGTAAGGAGGGGGCTGGGCGGGGGGAGGAGAGGGGCTGGGAGGGGCCGTGAGGGCTCCTGGGGGAAGACGGGGGAGAAAGGGGCTGAGACCCCAATAGTGGGGAAAGGGGTCGAAGGTAAGACAGGCGGAAGCCTCAGGAGACTCGATCTCCGCGTGGTCTCCGCTCCCTCGCTCGCCCCACTTCGCCCAGAGGGACGAAGAAGGATCGCCGTCTCCCTTCGTTGTGACTGTGGTGGGGAGGGGGTCGTGGGATGAGACGAATTCGGGGCCCCCTGCCCCCCCGTGACTCTGCCTGGGTGGGAGTGGGAGCTTCCAGACCCCCCATTGCACCCGAATACGGAGCCCCCAAAGCCGGTTGCATCGAGAGTTCCCTGCATGGAAAGAGGAAGGCGTCGGAAAGCGAAAGCGAAAGAGGGAAACTGAGGCATTTTCAGACCTGAATCCACAAAGGCCACCAAAAATATAAGGAAAATATTTTTTTCAGGTTCAAAACTTCATTTTTTCCCCTTGAGGCTGTGAAAGTCAGGCAGGATTTGAGCCTCGAACCCTTCTGGGGGGGCTTTGAATTTGGGGGGGAGATCAAGACTCCCCCACCCCATAATCCCCCATCGCCCGATCAGCACCCAGGGGGGAGGGTAAGCCACAGGGTGGGAAAAGATGATGGGAGTTCTGAGTTGCTCCCCTCAATTGGCTCCCCAAATCTCTCCCTTTCCTGAAGGGGGCTGGAGAGCCTCCATTTGAGGTGGTCTTTGGGGGGCTATTGAGGGAGGGGGAGAGGAGAGAGTCCCGATTCTCCCCCAAATCCTAGAAGGGCTGAAGATGAGGGGGAGAAGAAAAGTTGGGGGTAACAAGAGGAGGTGGGGGTTGAGGGGAGGGAGGGGCTTGGGGGACCCCAGAAGGATCCCTCCGGATGTCCCCATTCTTCCCCTCCCCAGACTCTGCTTGAGCAGGGGATTGGACTAGATGACCTCCAAGGTCCCTTCCGTCCATCTGTTCTGTGCTGCCTCCCCTACAAGGGGACTCTGGGCGGCTGGCAGGTTGTGACTGAGAACAAAAGATATTCAAATCTTTTAAGATATGGAATAAAGTTTAGTATATTGATTAAAAATCTAAAGTGTTTATAAATTTGTATAAAAAATAAAATAAAAAAAAATATGTTACATTAAAAAAAAAACACGCACCTCCAGCCCAGCGAGTTTTTGGTGGTCTCTTCGCCCCTCCCCCCATCCTTCCTGCCGCTTTGAGGGGGCACAAAGAAGCCCCCCCAGGATCCAAATTCCCCGGCCGAGAGGAGGTCTGCTGGACCGGTTGAGCTTCTGCCTGCCTTTCTCCACCCTGGGAGGAAGGAGGGGGGGCACAGCAGGAAATCCCCCCCTCTTTCTCCCCCCCTTCCAGACCCCCAGAAAGTTCCACTCCCCCTGGGACCCCCAAATTCCCCTTCCGTCCTCCAAGGGGCGTCTCTCAATGAGTCTCTCACGGAAAGCCTCCCGTCCCTTCCTCCTCCTGTCCTGGCGGCTGGGAACGATGGGCCCTGGAGTCCCTCCTGACAGCCTTCCTCCCCCTCGCAGCCCATTTCCTGCTCCAGGAGAAGTCCGAGTGCCGCTTCCTCAACGGGACGCAGCGGGTGAGGTTCCTGGACTGGGACATCTACGACCGGCAGGAGATCGACTACTTCGACAGCGACCTCGGGAAGTTCGTGGCCGTCACTCCGTTGGGGAAGCCCGATGTGGACAGGTGGAACAGAGATGAGCGCATCCTGCAGATCGCGAAGGCCCAAGTGGATCCCTTCTGCCGGCACAACTACGAGACTCTCCAGGGCGGCCCTGTGATTGGCCGGAGAGGTGAGTTTAGTGGGGGGAGTTTGGAGGTGGGGATCCCCCTTTCCTTTCCTTTTCTTTCCTCCCCTCCCCTCCCCGCTCCTTCCCTCCTCTCCCCTCTCCTTTCCTTTCCTCCCCTCTCCTCCCCTCCCCTCACTTCCCCTCTCCTCCCCTCCCCTCCCCTCTCCTTTCCTTCCCTCCCCTCCCCTCCCCTCTCCTCCCCTCCCCTCCCCTCTCATTCCCCTCTCCTCTCCTTCCCTCCCCTCCCCTCTCCTTTCCTGCACTCCCCCCTCCTGTCCTTTCCTTTCCTCGGCTCTCCTTCCCTCTCCTCCCTCTCCTTTCCTTCCTCCCCTCCCCTCTCCTCTCCTCCCTTCCCCTCTCCTCCCCTCCCCTCTCCCTCTCCTCTCCCTCCCCTCTCCTTTCCTTCCCTCCCCTCCCCTCCCCTCTCCTCCCCTCCCCTCCCCTCTCCTCTCCTTCCCTCTCCTCCCCTCTCCTTTCCTTCCCTCTCCTCTCCTTCCCTCCCCTCCCCTCTCCTCCCTCCCCTCTCCTCTCCTTCCCTCCCCTCTCCTCTCCTTCCCTCTCCTCCCCTCTCCTTTCCTTCCTCCCCTCCCCTCTCCTCCCCTCCCCTCTCCTCTCCTCCCCTCCCCTCCCCTCTCCTCCCTTCCCTCTCCTCTCCTTCCCTCCCCTCCCCTCTCCTTTCCTTCCTCCCCTCCCCTCTCCTCCCCTCTCCTCTCCTCTCCTTCCCTCCCCTCCCCTCTCCTCCCCTCCCCTCTCCTCTCCTTCCCTCCCTCCCCTCTCCTACCCTCCCCTCCCCTCTCATTCCCCTCTCCTCTCCTTCCCTCCCCTCCCCTCTCCTTCCTGCACTCCCCCGCCTGTCCTTTCCTTTCTCGGCTCTCCTTCCTCTCCTCCCTCTCCTTTCCTTCCCTCCCCTCCCCTCTCCTCCCCTCCTTCCCCTCTCCTCCCCTCCCCTCCCCTCTCCTCCCTCCCCTCTCCTTTCCTTCCCTCCCCTCCCCTCCCTCTCCTCCCCTCCCCTCCCTCTCCTCTCCTTCCCTCTCCTCCCTCTCCTTTCCTTCCCTCCCCTCCCTCTCCTCCCCTCTCCTCTCCTCTCCTTCCCTCCCCTCCCCTCTCCTCCCCTCCCCTCTCCTCTCCTTCCCTCCCCTCCCCTCTCCTACCCTCCCCTCCCCTCTCATTCCCCTCTCCTCTCCTTCCCTCCCTCCCCTCTCCTTTCCTGCACTCCCCCCTCCTGTCCTTTCCTTTCCTCGGCTCTCCTTCCCTCTCCTCCCCTCTCCTTTCCTTCCCTCCCCTCCCCTCTCCTCCCCTCCCCTCTCCTCTCCTTCCTCCCCTCCCCTCTCCTACCCTCCCATCTCCTTCCCTCCCCTCCCCTCTCCTTTCCTGCTCTCCCCTCTCCTGTCCTTTCCTTTCCTCCTCTCCCCTCCCTTCCCCTCTCCTCCCCTCCCTCTCCTTCCCTCCCCTCTCCTTTCCTTTCCTTCCCTTTCTCCCTTCCCTTCCCCTCCCCTCCCCTCCCTTCTCCACTCCTCCCCTCCCCTCTCCTTTCCTCCTCCCCTCCCCTCTCCTCCCCTCCCCTCTCCTTCCCTCCTCTCCCCTCTCCTTTCCTTTCCTTCCCTTTCCTCCCTCCCCTCGCTTCCCCTCCCCTCCTTCCCCCTCTCCTCCCCTCCCCTCTCCTTTCTTCCCTCCCCTCCCCTCTCCTCCCCTCTCCTTCCCCTCACCTCCCCTCTCCTCCCCTCCTCTCCCCTCTCCTTCCCCCTCCCCTCCCCTCCCCTCTCCTTCCCTCCCCTCCTCTCTCCTTTCCTGCACTCCCCTCTCCTGTCCTTTTCTTTCCTCCCTCCCCTCCCCTCCCCTCTCCTCCCCTCCCTCTCCTTCCCTCCTCTCCCCTCTCCTTTCCTTTCCTTCCCTCTCCTCCCCTCCCCTCACTTCCCCTCTCCTCCCCTCCCCTCCCTTCCCCTCTCCTCCCCTCCCCTCTCCTCCCCTCCCCTCTCCTTTCCTTCCCTCCCCTCCCCTCCCCTCTCCTCCCCTCTCCTCTCCTTCCCTCCCTCCCCTC